>JAGDYQ010000112.1:2708283-2722275 GCA_021962125.1 Bulinus truncatus
TCTGTGATTCACTATCACGACTTATCTGTTGAGTTTATTTGTTTATTATCTGTGATTCGCTATCACGACTTATCCTTCACGGTCCATCGGGGCAGATGAAGTGTAGAATTCATCTGTTTCTATGACCTCGGCATATGAAGGGATTGTGTGGTTAGCACAACGCCCAGCCGCCTTTACTTCCCCAACTTAAAGTCAGGTACCCATTTAAAGTTGGGTGCACTTGTGGGACGACTTTGCACCAAATTTCACCTGGAAAAATTCCATGGGCCTCACCGAGGATCGAACCCAGGACTCTCAGGTCGACAGTCGAGCATCTACACCACCCGGCCATCCGTCCCACTTCACGGTATAAAGGGGGGAAAAATTCTGAGAAAAGTAATAAAGTAAACAGTGTGACTCCATTCGACATCTCCATTGTCTCCCCTTAATACTTTTTAGTTAGAAGAATAAAACTGTTGCTTCCGTGGCATACCTAGAAATGAGAGATCTATACTATTCATACATCACGTAATTTGATCAGAGACAAAGGGAATAAAAAAAAATCACGTAGTCCTTCAATAGTAGGGTCCTCCCCCCCCCCTTCTCTTCATCTCCACTTTATTTATTGCATGTTTTTCTTTGGGAGGGAACAAGGATGTGGAAGGGGGGCAGTTGGGGCAAACGGTTTGTTTATTAAGTTTGGCCGTGTCAGGTACTGGCGGTATTAAGTATACGAGGGGGAAACACACACACACAAATGAAGACACCCACCCCGACCCTATTAGAAATTTCTACTTTCTTCTATTTATTTGTTTCTGGCCATCTTCCTGACACCCCGACCCTATTAGAACTTTCTACTTTCTTCCATTTCTGTGTTTCTGACCATCTTCCTTACACCTAACCTTTTTTTTTCTTCCCTTTATAAAAAAAATAAATTACCCCCCCCCCTTTTACGTATATGAATCTATTACTCTTTCCGGATCTCCCCTCTACGTATATGAATCTATTATACTCTTTACGGCTCTACCCCACTCGCCTCTACGTATATGAAACTTTTATACTCTTTCCGGCTCTCCAAACACAGGCTCCCAAATGTTTTGGTTGTGCATTGTCTGCGAATGCGATTTCCTTCCACGGTACGTGCCTGCAAATCATCTGTACGTAATTGAGTCAGTCTTGTTTATTACATGGATTACGGTATCAATACGTTATTGAGTCAGTCGTGACTACGGTAACACAGACTCGGGGAAAAAAGTTCGGGGAGGGGGGAGGACTTTCGGTAATTTGTTCTTATATTACCTTGATTTAAAAAAAAAAATAAATTCTCACATCGAAAAGCTTACCCCGTTCACGAACGGTGTTGTGAGATTGTGCTACTTTTAGCAAAGTGGCTATTTATTTTTGTTAAATCCTTTTTTTTTTTTGCTACACTATTCAGGCTATATGCTAATTTTGTCCTAAACTTTCTGGCATGACTTTTTACGACCATGATATCTATTCAGTGTAAGGTTTTAGAGAGTACATTTGTAAGGCCATGCGTCATAGATCTTCCTGATATATTTGGTTAGAGATTATTTCTCTTACAGCGCACGCATTTCTTTTGGCCCAATTGTATGCAAATAAACACAAAAGTCGGGTTCTAATTGATTTCACGGCGCAGCTGGCAATGATGTAGCGTGGCACGAAGACTTCAAATTCATAATATGCTGTCTAACGAGCGTAACGAATTCGTTAACCGCTCTGCATATATATATATATATATATATATATATATATATATATATATATATATATATATATATATATATATATACATTTTATATTTATATTTTGATTATTAATCTGGTGTGCATCTGATTTCTGTGTATGTAATGTTTCATTTTTTTTTTCGTCTTTGAAAGCTGTTAAGAGATCAAAGAGTGGCTTAATATAAGCCACACATGTCTTTCTGCATTTTGATTTTTACTTATTGATAAAACTCGCTAGAGAGAGAGAGACGCTACATTTTCTACCACTTGCTTGTCTAGCGAGAATTTACTTTTAAAATATTATATATACAACTCGCACACTAATCAAAACACACCAAGGCACAAAACACACACTCAGACACGTTTAATAATATACAGCAGGGCGAATCCCCCCCACCCACCCACCCACCACCACCACCACCACCACCACCACCCTTCCAAACGGTTAAAATGGTTTCCCCGCACTACCCGATGTTTTCATATTAAAAAAAAAAAAGAAATATAAATAATAATAAATAATAACTCGCGGCGTGTTGGGAGAAAAAAAGAGAGGTACATAATCTCCAAACCGCCCTCGCCCGGCGTCTCGGGTGTAATCATAGCCCGTCGTCCCGAGTCGACGACCGTGGACAATAACTTCCCCTCGGTTATGGCCCTTTCATCTACTGGGGCACCTATTCACACCGGCGCGGGCGCTATGCAAATCGGAATAGAATTTAGTTGAAAGACGTTCCACGGAATGTAAAAAAAAAAAAGATAGTTTCGAGAATAGGGGTGGGCTGCTAGGAGAGAGAGAGAGAGATTCGGTGAGGGGGGGGTTGTTAGTGTTTAATAAAGAAGTCGACATAAAAGTTGAAAAATAAAAAGACTTTTTGAAAGAAATGGGCAAACTTATATGGCCCCCCCCCTTAAATTTTTTTCCCGCCCTATTTCTTCTTTGTAGTTTGACAAATGAAAAGACTGCTCTGTTATGCTGCATCCAGATATTAAATTCTACACACCTCAACACATGCATGCTACCCGCGCGTCTACACCGTCACATTGGTGACACTCCCCCCCCCATCCCCTCCCCGGGACACCCCCACCCCCCAATAGGTGCCACCGATTGAGACAGAAAGAAAGAAAAACACGGAGTGGGTGGGGGGCTTCCCCGTCACGGGATTAAGGCCTGTAATTTTTGAGTGAGCTTCACGCCTGGCATATTGAGCACAGTTTTGTTGGCCCGTGTTCGCTAAGCCGTCGAGGTATTAAGGGGGCCCGTTTATGTGAGACTTTCGTGTGATTGTTGCTGCCCGTGCAGGAACTGTGTGATGTAGTGCTCCATGGAAGGAGGTTAGGGGGCGGGGGTCTGCGTGGGTGTTCGTGTGTGTTAAAACGATGACTGTGCGCGTGTGTGTTTTTTTTTCTTTGTTTATACACAAAAAATCCAAATCCATGTGTTTGATCCAACCACCCCCCCCTCCCCCGGGGCCTAGAGATTATAACCACGCTTGGGTGTAAGGTTCACTCCATTACCCCTCTGGCTGTACTCTCGATGCTCACGTCACCGGTACTGCTGTACATGATAGACGTTGTAATGTTTATATGTACGTAATGACATAGACTCAATCCCAATTTGTACATACTAGTAGTGAGTGTGTGTGTGTGAGATAGAGATATCGTGTGGGTTTTCCCGATAAATAGGACGAGGCGCACCGAGGCGATGTTGAGGGCGCGATGGGGAATTTCCATGAATAGGTGTGTACTTACAGTAAGAAAATACTTGTCTTTCGCTTTAAAATACGGATGGCCGTGTGGTTAAGCGCTTGACTGTTGACCTGGGAGTCCCTGGTTCGATATCCAGTGAGGACTAGTGGATTTTTTTCAGGTCATGGCTTAAGTCCCAACTATATCTCCTTTGGTGTCCCCCATGGCCATTGCACCATCGACTATGGTGGGGATGAAAGCAGGGCGCCATGAAATGACTCCCATTAGCGATGTATGGGATATAAGAGATTTCTTCTCATCCTCACAGGGACTTCACACGCTGCTTTAAAAAAATCATAAGCATTTCGCTCGACGTTGTTCTTTTGCTACAGTGTACAGAAGTGACGTCACTTCATTCACGAGAAGTCACCCCCTCCACTTGCCCTGCCAGCTCTCCCACGCACCCACGCACCACCATTTGATGTCAATTTATAATAAACATTTTTGTCCCGCGCTGTGAATGGATCTGGCCGAGTTCGTCCCACGCTTGTCAGGTGTTTACCTCACGATGACGTATCATGTTGATACCGCGGTGGGAAGTGTGGGGGAAGGGAGGTGCCGTTGCAGCTGATGCATCTGTTTATTTACTAATTTTATCTAGTCGCTGACAGATGATTCCACCCCCCACCCCCCGTTAGAATTGACAAAAAAAAATAGTATTTAAAAATCTCTTCCCCCCCCCCCCCAAATCTAGTAGCACATAAACTGAGCCTGTCTTTATAATAGGCTGACCTATAGCCCCCCACTTTTAAAAGGCGTCTCCCGGGCATGGATTGTCATTACATTTAATCCATATCAGTCTGTATATATATATATATATATATATATATATATATATATATATATATATATATATACAGCCCCTTAGCTTTTAATCAGACCCTTATGTATGATTTACACGCCTGGCCCGGCCCTTCTTTAACATTTATGAACCCAATTGGGTTTTAAAAAAAAGTGTGCCCACCCCTTGGCCTAGAGCAGCGGTGGCGAACCTATGGCACGCGTGCCACAAGTGGCATGCAGAGTCTCATCAGTCGGTACGCGACTGCATTATCACTTCCTTTAATAAAAATTGGAGTTTCGGTACTTTGAACAATTGGTGATTTGGTTGAATTTCGGGGCACGCGGTCCCAAAAAGGTTCGCCACCACTGGCCTTAGAGCCTCCAGAAACCCCAGCGCGACATAAAGTAAAAATAGACCACTTGCAGTTAACGCCATTTGTCATAATACCGCAGCAAATTTTCTGAGCCTTTGGTGCCAGAAAGAAGAACACAACTCTCACGTCAAACCTGTCTCCTCATAATCGCATTTTTAGAATATAAGAATCACAGACTACCTGTGTGTATATGTTTAGTAGAATGTCTGCTTTTATGAGATGAGTGTGAATTTTAATTTCAGACAGGCTAAATAATTAGTATTTTTACAAAAAAAATATCCAGCCGGTATTTGGCGTAATAACGTGATATCAGTTGCACACTGCAATACCTTTGTTAGAGTTAGATCATTGTTCAACTTTATGTTATCGTGAATAGGTCAGTGTAATGGGTCTATAGGTTTTATGTTATGAGAATTATTTTTTTTTTTTTACATTTATCGAATCAAGACACGTGCAAGAGGCCATTAATATTTAAAACGGAAACAGTATTCTTACTTTCGGTCTAAAGAAGACTTAAGACTTGAGACGGGGAACTATTTATAAAGATATCACCAAGATACATTAAAATGACCAATATTAACGACGGTGTGATATGATAAATGTATCTCTTTAATTTAGTTTATCCCACGAAAGGGTTCAGTATTATCATCTGGGGACCTGAGAGTGACCCCACTGCACTGGAGTATCCCCATTCTCGTGCAGTAGCTTTAAGTGTTGATGTAACATTACTTCCGTAATGCTTGTCATTATTTGAAACATTACGTCAGTAATTCTTTTCATTTTTTTTTTTTGAAATATTACTTCCGTGATTCGTTACATTTAAGAAAACAAGCAATAATTATAAGTGGCGTTAGGATGTAGTTTGGGTGCTAGAAATGAGTGCGCCTGCTGACACAAGTTCGCCCACACCACATGTATTGTGAGTAGTTAATACTGCACCCCTCTTCCCCTCTTTTCCCCCTTATTCTCTCATTTTTCCCGTTCAGTTTATATTTTTAACGGTGTGATGTCTCTAAAAGATAGAATAATAACCTTCATTATGTTCTTCTATAAATGTGTTCATATGCGACGGTAAAAGGGGGGGAGGGGTTACGCTGATAGAATTTACAATCCATCCGCCACCCCCTTTCTCTACTTTTCGATCTTCCCACTCTACCTCCCTGCGTTGCCTGCTCCCCCCACACATACACACACTTTCCTCCGTTACTCATCTGTTATTTATCTATCTCTCTATCTATTCTCTCACTCTCTGTCAAACTCGTGCACATGTAGCCAGTAGCGAGTGAAAATATTTTACCTCTTTCCCATCTCATCACACAAGACTTTTTTTTTTTAACCTAACCACCCTCGGTTTTTTTTTAAACCAACCTGTGTTTTTTTTTTGTGATGTGTGTGTGTGTGCTTAACTTGTTGCGCTTAGCCTTCTACATCATTGTGTCTGAACATCTATGTTCACACACACACACTCACACACACCCTCTCTCACACACACACACACACACTATCGCACGCATTGGGTTAACTCGCATGAGGGGGTTTTCACAGATGCACGAGCGCAAAAGGCGAGGGGAGGGTGGCGGATAGGATTGAAAGTTTGCGTTGAGCTGTTTTACTGCCCAATTTGGAGGGGGGGGGAGAACGGGGGTGGGGATGATGGTGATGATGGAGACAGGGTAGCAACGTTTTCGGGGCAGAGTGTCTTGATTAGCGTGTCCGTGATTGATAATATTTGTATTAGGTCTGGGGCTTTCCACATGTTGGAGAACTATCAACCAATATAATAAGAACTAATGCCCTCAGCTGAAAACTATCAAACAATATACTAAGAACTAATGCCCCCAGCAGAAAACTATCAAACAATATACTAAGAACTAATGCCCCCAGCAGAAAACTATCAACCAATATAATAAGAACGAATGTCCCAGCAGAAAACTATCAACCAAAATACTAAGAACTAATTCCCCCCAGCAGAAAACTATCAACCAAAATACTAAGAACTAATGCCCCCAGCAGAAAACTGTCAAACAATATACTAAGAACTAATTCCCCCCCCCCCTCAGCAGTACGCCATAATTTACTGACAAAGTATTGCTATGCGACAGGTCAAATGTTTTAAGTCCCTCTGTCTGATAAAAACTGGTGATTACTGTAACCTTATTTGACCTTTCGACAACACCCCCTCCCTGAATATTCCCCCCCCCCGGGGGCTTGTTTTTTTTCCAGGTCCTCCCCCCCCCCCCCGGGGACATGATTTATATTGGTCCCAGTAGTGATTATTATATTTTACCCAGCATGCGCTATCTATGTTTTTTTTTTAACGTACAGTCGCACGGGGACTGTAGTGGTTAGCGATTGGTTTACGAACTTAAAGCGAGACAGCAGTGCTGCCGAAAACAGCGCTGCAGACAACAGCCTACTTTCACTTGTTAAGGGCAGCCGACGAGTGGGAGATAAACCAATGCCCTCATAAAATATCGGGGGACATTTTTTTTGTTGTTGAAACCAACGGCTTGGGTCGTCCAGTGGTCGAGTTCTTGTCAAACACTCCAGCTTATCTGTCCTCCAATTCCCCCCACCCCCCACTCACCCTATGTGCACCCCACAAAAGCTTATACACAAGATTTTTGCCCATAACCCCCCCCTCCTCCAACCCTGTCCCCATATTTTACTTCACATAAAGCAGTATTCCCTTCTAGAATCGCAAGTTCCCATATATAATCGCAAGTTCCCCTACTAGTTTAACAAGTTCGCATCTAGTTTCGCAAGTTCCCCATTAGTATAGCACGTTCCCCCTATAGTATAGCACGTTCCCCTCTAGTATAGCAAAGTTCCTGTCCAGTATCGAAAGTTCCCGTTGCTAGGGAAGGCGAACTGCGGTCATTATGTGTGGGATGAGTTTGTTGTACTGCTCTCGCTGATGTCCACATTAACCGCGAGTGTCAATCCCCATTAGGCCAGATCTCATTTGTCTATATACAGGCGGCCGCCGGGTTAGTGGATCGATTGCTGTCCACAGTTAGGACGTGAAACATGACCGGACATCAGCTGTCCACAGGATGTAACATGACCGGACATGATTTCTCATTAACGATATGGAGCATCGTATTTGCGTTATAAACGGTTTGGTCAAGCAATTCAACGAAGACAAATTACAACTCTATACAAACCAGCCTTTTTTTTTTTAAATTTCCATTTTGTAATGTTAAATTGTGGAGAAAATGCCTCTTTTGCTGGTGGCCTGGTAGGGCACACCTCACCCTGAACCCTCCCCAGTTACGCCACTGTTTCCAATCTTCATTCGATCACATACACTCGGTTTTCTTTGTCTTCGACCCGCCAAGGTAGCCGACACTAACAGATGGCGACACCATTCTCTGCCCGGAACAATTACTGATTAAAAGTAACGGCTGAGATTCGTATCTCCGGAACGTGCATTTCGCGAATGCAATCCATAATTTCAACTCATACCGGCGATTGTCTTGTCGATATCCGGCGATTGTCTTGTCGATATCCGGCGCAGCGTAACATTTTTTATTTTTTTTTAATTCCACCAGGTCGTTTACGCAAAACTTTACACGCGTTCATGGTTCAGCTGACTCGACGCAACCCTCGGTGCTTGTGTGGAGCATACTCGCTTACTGCGGCACATAGTGAACTGGATGAACTAAAGAGACTAAACTGTGATTCATTATTGATGTTACTACCAAAGATTTCTATGCGCAGTTTGTACTATAACATAAATTTGGTCATACAATTCATTCGGGTTTTTACCCCCCCCCCCCCCAACCAAACATCCAAGTTCCATTCTCGGTTACATTGTTATCCACGTGTGTGCACAGTGTGTAAAGGGAGGGACGGATGGTCGTTTGGTAAAGCGTTCGACTGTCGACGCGAGGGTTCCTCGTTCTATCTCCGATATATATCCCGTGGTGCCTCCATGGCCATTGCACTGTCGGCTATGGTATGAACGAAATAATACACACAAAATAAAACAACAACCGTCCCATTAGTGGTTTATAGGATCTAAGAGAATTCAATTCATCCTTACAGGGACTTCACACACAACACACACACACACACACACTAACACACATACACACACTAACACACACACACACACTTTAAATGTTCTCTCTTCGTGAGCGAACACAGTGCTCCGTCCCCCCCCCCCCCCCA
Source organism: Bulinus truncatus (assembly GCA_021962125.1). Taxonomy (NCBI): domain Eukaryota; kingdom Metazoa; phylum Mollusca; class Gastropoda; family Planorbidae; genus Bulinus; species Bulinus truncatus. The sequence goes on from JAGDYQ010000112.1 coordinate 2,717,090, forward strand.
GGGGCCAATTATATTTCTTGCCCTTCTGCACTGATGACAGACACTACCGGCCATTGTTAGGTCAGACCCCAGGTGTGACCATCTGGCACCGAGTCAGAAAAACTGCGGCACTGGATATAACGCCCCCCCCCCCATTCAGAAACCTGGCTGCTCGTCATAGACACGTCGTTGTATACCCCCCCTCTCATCCACTCTCTCCGCCATCTCATTACCACAAGCGATTTTTTTTTCTGCATAATCTTTGTCGGCTGGAACGTATTATGGCATTTTATCACTAGGCATTATGGAACTTGCTGTTTTTAACAGTTCTATCTTCCTCTCTTTCTCCCACTTTGTCCCCCTTTCTCAGTCCTAGTCCTACTCAATCTCCCCCCCCCCCCAACTGTCAGTCGATCCATTAATCTCTGGTTCTTTTTTCGCCGTCTGTCTCCCTTCCTCTCTACCAGGTTCAGCCCCCCTCTCTCTCTCTTTCTCTCTCTCTCCATTCTCTTACTTCCTCTCCCACTCCCCCCCCCTTTTTTTTCTATCTTTCTCTCTGTTCCCATCTCGTCCTCTGTTTTAATTAATGTCCAACTGTCAGCAGCGAGACTGACCCAAATAGCGGTACCAATACATGGTCCAGTTTGAGTACACATCGTCCACACAAAGCTGGGCGGCGTACCAACCCAATAGAATCATTAGATGGACGGTGCGCCCCATTGGTCAACGATTGAGGATGCAAGTCATACAAACACATTAACGAAGTGCCAACCCGCAGACCTTCCGGGATTGTTCGACTCTAATGTATAAAGTCATTGAGAATGCATCATTTTGAACCGTATTCAAAATGGAAGCACACCTGGGATGTCCGTCTCTCTCTCTCTCTCTCTCTCTCTCTCTCTCTCTCTCTCAGTCTCTCTCTCTCTCTCTGTCTTTCTCATATTCTGTCGCTCCCCCCCCCCACCCGACATCCCCTCTTAACGATGTCATCTTTATTTATTAACGTATCCGGTGACGTTCTCCGCGGCTGGTTTACAGGAGATCATTATGATCCAATGAAAGAACTCTCTAATTAATTGCGTGGGGGAGGGGGAGGGAGTTGTGGGCACAACAACCCCCCCTCTCAGTTTATGACTTGGTGTATTGTGTGCCCTCAAGTCACGGGGTAGTGCAGACTAAACGTTCCTTGTACCAATAACTCTCGATTGACGTGATCAAGATTTACCGCCCTTGCCTGTTCCTCGTTAAATAATTTCTTGTCTTTTCTCTGTCTCTCATTCTCTCTCTCTCCCCCCCCCCCCACCCCCAACCTTAATTACTCGTGTTTAATGTGCAGACGGGAGAGGTAGAGAGAGAGAGAGAGAGAGAGAGAGAGAGAGAGAGAGAGGTGAAAGTGAGGTCGGGGGGAGGGGGAGATCCACACCGGGCGCATCTTTTAACGAGCTCCATCAGCTGTAAGTTTGTGCAATAACTCGAGTAATTAAGTCATGACGTATGCGGCACGTGTTTTGGCTTCTGTCTGTTACCGTTGAGTAACGGTGGGGGGGGGGGGGAGGATCGTGAGCGGGCTGGTAGATTGTGAAATTATGGGGAAGTGGGGGGGGGGGGAGGGGAAGTACCTGCGCAAAACTGCTGTGTGGAAAGATTTAGACGAGGGTGGTTAAAAAACAAAGTTATATGGGAAGGGGGTGGGGCAGTAAAACATTGAAGAGAGTGGGGAGAGGGGTGGGTGATAAATAGAAGTAAATGGATTCTCTCTGCTGACGAAAGTTTACAAGCATCGCCTCCATCTGATGGACACATGCAGCACATCTAGCAAACTTGTTGCTGGCTTGTTGGTTTTTTTAAACGGTAAAAAGAGTGTGTGGGGGGGGGGGAGGAAAGGGGGTCATTCATGGTCCATCTGCAACCCATTGACCAGAAGGTAAAATTATTGACGAGAATGTGATTTCTTTGGAACTCTTTTTTTCTTTTTGTGGTGGTGGTGTTGCTCAAGGGTAAAGGAGATGGGATAAGAAGGGGTTTTGTGGGGTAGGATTGAGAGAGGGAGGGGGGACTCTCCCCCCCCCATCCTTATGGCGATCACGTGCATACGTCATGTCCGATTGTGTTTCCGTTGTTTCCTAAGGTTCCACCTCCCCATCTCCCTGGATGCATCCGCCCCTCCACACACCTCACTCAATGTATGACAGCGTGTGTGGGGTTTGGGGCAGATGTGTTGTGGACGCCACCCACGATGTTACACATGCCTGTACACAGGTGCGCGCACACACACACACACACTTAAAAGATATACCATGACACACACACAATTTACTTGTTTTCTATGCCTCTCAAAGACATGTGTTAAACCCAGTATGCTCGACCTTATGAACCCATCTTACCAGTTTCATTTTACCCAATTAAACCCAACCCTCTTTGCATTTATTGATTATTTTTTACTTTTTTTCTGGTGACTTTGTTTTATTAAAAGTTTTAACTCTTTTTGGTTACGATGAACACTGATGTCATATTAAATGAATACTTAACAACGTATTGCTAGACGACTGTACACGTCAAGAGTTTAGCCATCCCTTCCACATGTGGTTTCATTCATAAACGTACACGTTTTAACATTATTTAAATCCGTTCCTTTACGTCATGAGTTTTGGTAGAGCATGTTTCATATCCCTACCCCCAAACCCCTTTAACCCCTACCCATTCTTCTCCGTACCGCTGAGTTGGAGAAAATCATGGACAAGAGGGCAAATGAGGTCATACCCCCATGCCTCCTAAATGTCTCCCGACCAGTGTTTTCAGGCAGAACGCGTTCATAGATAAGTTACCATTTCAGCCCATCAATGAACAGCTCGTTGTTTGGACTTTGGAGTATTGAATGGGTCGCTTTGATCTCTCTCGTGCACTTATATCTATTATTACTACATATGTTTTTCTATCTACGTTTCAATATCTGTCTTTCACCACCGACTACTGATTTCGAGTAATTATGTTAATTCTATTCACCTGTCCGAACAATCCAATCCTAGAACCCCCCCCCCCAGTTTGATTGAAAGATTGTTGCATAAGGAGACCTCCAAGTTTATTTTTGTGTCCATCTGCTTACTGTGCCCCCTGGTCGTCTATAATATTATTATAACTGGCTGACCACATCATGGCTGAAATGTGAAACCGTAACGTTTGTACTTCCATTCCTCCTTTGCAGATGCCCTGAACCAGGTGGCCGTACGACTGGAGGGGCCGTTCAACATTGAAACTGTGGTTGACCCCATTGACGTCAAGATCTCCGAAGCCATCATGAACTTCCAAGAAAACGGTCAAGTGATATCCAACAAGGTCAGTGGAGTGTATGTCCGTTGGGAAGGAGGGGGGGGGGAGAGAACGGGATGCTTGGTCGTGCTTCGTAGGAGCGCAACTGTCCCGGGTTCGATTCCCGCAGAGGTGAAAGTTGCCATCCTCCAGACTAAGGTTACAATGGGGACGTGGGTGGTATAAAGGTGGGGGGGGGGCTGTCTAGTGACCTACTTAATGCCCTCAATTGTCATTACACTCTCGGCTAAAGTGAGGTTTTGGGGGGAGGGGGGGAATCTACCAGTTCTACCAAAACTGTCCCAACTGTGGTTCTTGGTATCCGGAAAAAAACCTGGGGGAAATAAAACCAATTTATAACCGTCTTGACCTGAGCTGAATGACCAACTCATGGAATCTTATTTCGCTGGCAAACATTGCACCAATGATTGTTGGTGTAAAGTGTTGCTGGCAAACATTGCACCAGTGATTGTTGGTGTAAAGTGTTGCTGGCAAACATTGCACCAGTGATTGTTGGTGTAAAGTGTCGCTGGCAAACATTGCACCAGTGATTGTTGGTGTAAAGTGTCGCTGGCAAACATTGCACCAGTGATTGTTGGTGTAAAGTGTCGCTGGCAAACATTGCACCAGTGATTGTTGGTGTAAAGTGTCGCTGGCAAACATTGCACCAGTGATTGTTGGTGTAAAGTGTCGCTGGCAAACATTGCACCAGTGATTGTTGGTGTAAAGTGTCGCTGGCAAACATTGCACCAGTGATTGTTGGTGTAAAGTGTCGCTGGCAAACATTGCACCAGTGACTGTTGGTGTAAAGTGTCGCTGGCAAACATTGCACCAGTGACTGTTGGTGTAAAGTGTCGCTGGCAAACATTGCACCAGTGACTGTTGGTGTAAAGTGTCGCTGGCAAACATTGCACCAGTGACTGTTGGTGTAAAGTGTCGCTGGCAAACATTGCACCAGTGATTGTTGGTGTAAAGTGTCGCTGGCAAACATTGCACCAGTGATTGTTGGTGTAAAGTGTCACTGGCAAAACGAAAATACCATTAAAGCGGAAAATTAATTATTCCCGTTATAAATGATGACCTTTTGTCTCGAGGCTCAACCCTAAGCGTAAATGTCGGGTGCCCGGAGTAACCATCACCCTGACGTGTGATCGTAAAAGAAAAATTGGAAGATTTTATTATTATTATTATTATTGGATATACCAGGTTACACGACTGACCCGCAAAAAACTCGTAGTCAATCTTCGTATGAAACGTTATCCTTAACAGCTCCCCCCCCTTCCCCTTTTGCACATAATGATCGCCATGGCAAACATTTTTTTTGGCAGGTTCCAAAAAGGTTGAAAAAAAATCTGGCCTTGACACATTCCGTGACGTGTCAGCACGCTCATAAACTCTTTAGCCCTCGACACCGAGTCTCCTGACTCTTACATGCCAGCCTGTCAGTGCTGAAAGTTAGAATTTTAGACCAAATTAGCACTAAACCTTCAAAGTAGCACAACTATTACTTATATATTGTTAATAAAATATACGATCGCGCTACTTTGAAACTTATTTTTGAGCGCGTGTCTTTAAAAAGTAGCGCAATCTCGCAACATTGCAGCCTGCTCGCGATGACGTCTACACGCGGAAAGATACTTTCTTTTTTTCTTCCTAAAATATGATCCGGGTAATGTGCGAGATTCTGCAGTTTCTCTCTGGTTGACACGCTGCTTTTAAACTCCCACTTCAGCAGACGACTGGCTAAATATGGGTGATGATTGGTTGTTGAGTTGGGGGAGGAGCTGGCAAAGCAGGTGAAAATGGTGTTAAAGGGCAAAAGATTTTTTTTTTTTAATATTTACATTTTTTTTTTAGCATCGTGTTAACACAATTTCCAGGGCCGTATTTAGACTTGATAA
>JAGDYQ010000112.1:2722775-2732775 GCA_021962125.1 Bulinus truncatus
TTGAGTTACAAATCAAGTCGGTCCTCAATTTCTATGTTTAGCATAGAGTATAATCATGACGAAGTGGGAGATGGTTTGGCCACTCATTCAGGAAGCCTCCACAGGAAATTACAAAAATGGCTCTGCAGTGGAAACCCCTAGGCCAGAGAAAGGTTGGCTGCCCAAAGACCACTTGGAGAAGGTCTTGCGAACAAGAGAGGAAAAGTTGCAGCCAAACATGGGGGGAATAGAAAAAGGCCTCCCAAAACAGAGTGCACAAGAGAGTGATCTAAGAGGCCCTTTGCTCTGCAAGGAGTTTAAGGAATTAAGTAAAGTGAGTCATGACACCCAATTTGCAGACACTATTGATTTCTATATGTAATACTGCTTCTAACTATCAGCCACAGAAAGAGCCAATACAGAAAAACATCCATCTAATGAATTATTAATATTTGCATTAACAACTGCATTTTACAAGTGTGCTTACATAATGAGCCCGCAGGAAGAGCAATAATTGCACAGGTCAGCTGTTGCATGCATTACGTGGAGATAGTGTTTAAAAAAAAAACAAGAGACAATGAAGGCAACCACCTGTGACCACTGAATACACAGGCGATGACTTCCTACAGTCTGTGTTTACAGTCATCAATAATGACCATGAGTTGGCCAACCTTGTATACTTGATGGGAATATACACAAAGCTTCCATTTATTTTCACTCAACACATTTATTTTACTACCTACTTCACCTGTTAAACCATTGTAATACTTTTAGTTTTGCAGACAATTTTATTTACTTTGAATTACTTTTGCACAATTATGAATGGTTTCTTGTACGTTAAGGAAAAGGGATACATGAAGTACAATCAATAATTCAATTCTTTGTCATCTTACATTTACTGTAAAGGTCAGAAATTTCAAACTAAAATATGACCTAAATCACAGAAATGTAAACTATGTTATTTTGAATACATTTAGCGCCTAAGTTTCCCATTGGCTAGGTTGTTGGTCATCAATTGCAATTAGAATAGCGAGAGGTCATAGACCTCAGGGTAAATGCAGTCTTCATAAATGTTAAAAGACCTTTGCATGATTATTTTAAAAAAATATAATGTTCAAATGTTTGGTTCATTAAGGCAGAAAATATTTTTTTTAATACTCTTAAATAAAATCTACTTAAAGAAACTTTCCTTAGGAGAATAGGTATAATAACCCAATATCACATGCAGTCTTTACAAATTAGCTTGGAATCTTAAAAAAATTATCTGAAATGATTTTGAAAAAAAATCAGAATTGATTTTGAATACCTGTATTATTTTGAGTGCGTCAATTTATGTGCTACTACTTCTATTTATCGAAAAAACAACAAAAAACAACAGGTTATTCATGTAAAATAAACATTTTCTATCATAGCTTTCTTCTTAACAGAAATAATATTTCACGCAATCAAATGTTTTCAACAGACACAGGACAAAGTGATTATAAAAATTATATACATAATGAAATGAAAGGTAAACATTTGTGTTCTATATTTAAAATGAAAAAAAATTTTTTACCTCAGAAGAAGGCGGGTTACACAACAACAAGCTTCCAATAAGCTGCATGCCCATATAGCAACCACCAAGCAGAAGAAAGACATAGGGCACTTGGTCCAGAACACTGGGTTGATCAAAGTATCTGAAATCAATGTCAGAATGAAACAAATAAAAATTTTTTTTTAATTAAAAAAATTTCACCTGTAAATATAAATGTCACCTGAGATGCAGATAAATGTCTAGAAATTTTCCAATGAAATCCTAGTAAGTATTATATATGTAATCCATTTTGAACTCTGTTGGGAAGATTTTTATAGTGACATGTTTCCATCACCACCATCACAGAGGTGGCTCACTTCTAAATTTACTGGAACTCACAGATGTTCCTTTTTTTTTTAAAGCAATATTTTTTCATGGATTATTAATCTATGAATATTTTTAGTTTTCAGGGGGAAACTAGATTTTGATTATGTTTAGTATCTTTGTGTTATATAATGGTCAGAGATAGCACAGTTTATAATGAAAGAGACCCAACTGTTATGGCTCCGGCCAGCATAATTTATGCCTTCCAAAACAGTCTTGAGGTATGAGATAGTTCAGTTTGTGATGAGTGGACAATAGTTTATTTCACACTGCTCCCTCCTGATGTCCAAATAAAGAACACAAGTCTCTGGTGCAGTATGTACAGTTTTTTTTTTTTTATGTAAGCTTGATTCAACAATTATATGGACTAAAACTAGTGCTGGACTGACAATGACTCTCACTAATCCACTGAATATTCTTTCTAAACACTTCCTTTATACCTTTCACAGAGTGTCTACTACAAACAGGTTGAAGCTTGCCGATGGATCTTTTCGTACAACAATTCTCTCATGTTCAGCAAGTTAATTTCTAGCAAATAGAAATGTCTTGTACCACACCTCAACAAATTCTACATGGCATCAAGGTCCCCATTCAATAATAAAGAAGTCTGTTTACAATTTATCTTATCTCTAGCATAGTCTTTGTCACTTAGTCTATGTTAATGTATTATTTGTGTCAAACATGAGCTTAAATTACAAAACATAACATTGACAGGCTGCTTATGATGAAGACACCAACGTAAAATATATTTGAAACATGCATACACAAAGGTAAAGAGAATGAGTGATGCTTTCATTACAGAAGTGTCTGACACCATAAAAACAAATGTATTGGGTAAAAAGCTAGAAAAATATTCCAGTAAGGTATTGGAGACGTAACTTGATTTATCTTATTTTGCGACTATGTCTGTTCTGCTGGTGGATTCCTCAAATACATGTATGAAATAATAAAGGCAATACAGTAAGATCCAATAACCAAATTACACAAAGTTATAATTTTACTACCTGTTAAAAAATATTATTAAGAAAAAAATAAATGTAATAAATTTCATAAGAACAAGTCAACAATATTTATGGCTACTAAGCTGTAATGACAGAATATGTAATAAAAAACACAAACTTTTCTCCATTAACATCTTTTTCTGCCTTCAAATTGTCTGGATTTATAAAACCCGTTTGGACTTGATTGAAAATGAATGCTCCGCCTCCAAACCCTGCCACGACAATCCCGTTCACCAACCCTTTCCTCTCAGGAAACCACTGTGAAAAAAATAATAAGTGTTTTTATGTTATGTGTATACAAGCATAAATACTGTATAGATATTTATTGATCTATATTTATATACAAATAAATATTAGCATATTTAGAAAAAAAGAAATTAAAATCTTAGATTAAAAGAATTAATATAGAACATTTAGGCCTAATCTGTTTTAATCTTTTAAGTTAAGTCAATAATTTATAGCTTGTTTACCCTCATGGAGCATGCCAAAGGTATGGCGTAAACTATTCCAATGCCGAACCCAAAAACTGCACCATATGTAATGATGGTGAGAGCAAAGGACTGCTTGATCGCAAAGTATGTCAGCAGAACACCGAGGCTGAAATCCAAACAAACCAGACGTGATTAATATGAAAGTTTTATTAGCAGGTTTAACTAATCATAACACATTTTTTAAGTCTAATAATTGGTAAGCATCACAATCTTGTCAGTCAATGTACAAAGACAAGTTAAGTAAATAGTTTTCTTCCAGCTGTTTATAGATAGAATCAATAGTCAAAATGTTCTCATAGTGAAAAAATGTAGCAAATAGTGGGGAAGAAGTGATACAATTAAAAGTTTTAATAGTGGTGAATTGACCCAATAAAGAGTTTTAATAGTGGTGAATCAATAAATCAATAAGAAAATAAAATGAGAGATTAGCTTAATAACTTATTGGTATATATAGGCTATACCATATACGAATATCAACTGGAGAAGACAAAATGTTGAAAATTAATTTTCCAAAGTAAGAAAAAATTCTTAATAAAATTATGGATGTTCCCTTTTGTCAATAAACTAAATTACCTCATACACCAGCCTCCAAGCAAAGCTGTCAGTTTTGGACCAATTCTTTTCTCTATGAGTCCACCCAGAGCCATAGAGGCTCCTTGACCCATAGCAGCTAGCGCAAACACCCATGTACATTCTGTGTAGGTCAGTGAAGAAGCCGACCCGTAACTCCTCATAAATGAAGTGATGTAAGGATTCAGATTTCCTGCGCAAGACATAAACAAAAATTAACAAGACAAACAAAATATACTCTAAATGTTCATACAAGTAATTTACACAATAGAATTTATTTGATGTTTAGTATAAAAGCCACAATAGCAGTTGACAATCTTTAAAAAAAACTGATAAAATAAACTGCAACAACATATTAATACATATACTCCTACAAAAAAAAATGTGTTCTCTCTAACTGTGCAATGTTAGAAAAAAATATGTATATAAACTACGGCTGTGAATAGCATTTTTTTATTGTTCATGAGATACATAAAGATGATTGATACTGTAAAGAGTGTCATGTGAAGACATTTAAAGATGTAATATTTATAAAGCCACTTCTACTCACCAAATGTGTACAGTGTTCCTAAAGACAGATGAATGAGCATTCCACCTACAACCACTAGAAGACCCCTACATCTTTTAATCCCAAATGTAGAAAAAGTCATTTCGCTAAAACTGTGATTTCCAATAAACTTGAAATGTCATATCTGTAACATTTAAACATGAAATATAACCCAAGAAACAATTATTTTGAATGAACTTTGTTCATGTTTTTGGCTACAGTCAAATTTTAATGGGTCTTTACTTTTTTAATTTACTTAAAGAAAAAGGCTTTTGGGATGCTCATAATTTTGACTACACATTTATGGCATAATAAAAAAAGTTCCCTTCTTAGCCCTAACGGGCCTTCGGGGCAGATGAAGTGTAGAATTAACCTCGGCATATGAAGGGATTGTGTGGTTAGCACAACGCCCAGCCGCCTTTACTTCCCCAACTTAAAGTCAGGTACCCATTTAAAGCTGGGTGGACTTGTGGGATGACTTTGCACCAAATTTCACCTGGAAAAATTTCATGGGCCTCACCAAGGATCGAACCCACGACTCTCAGGTTGACAGTCGAGTATCTACACCGCTCGGCCATCCGTCCCACTATGGCATAATAATTTACCTAAAAAGATACAATTTTCTGAGATTAAAACATTCAAAACAGGCCAATTTCATTTCAATCTTTGATAAATCTAGGTGAATACTCAGCTTTTGATGGACGCAAAGAAAATAGCAAAATTAGTTTGTACAGAGGCAGAATTATCTGTCTGTAAAGCCACGAAAGTAAAAAAAAAATTCTAAATGAGCACAGCAGTGACAAAATTTTCCAATAAAATTTATCTCAGAATACATTTGATTTTTTCAACTCTTGACAATACTTTTAGATCTATATGTGAAAGATTTTAGTTATTTCAGACTTCAGTTATTTGTCACCGATCGACCACAGATTATGATTATAAAAAAATAAGGATGTGCAGGCTATTTAAAGGATATTTTTGTACTGGATTTAGCTGATGAACTATAATTAATTAAAGATATTTTAAAACCAGTAATGACTTCACTAAGTCTAATAGGTTTCAGAATATATTATCACCAGACATGTGGACATATTGTCCAGTAGACGAAATTTGGTTTAATTTGTAAAATAAAAGCAAACAAATATGTAATTACAAATGGCAAAGAGATATTAAAGACTTAAATTCGATTTGTGACTAGTCTTACATTAGTTCATTAATTTTAATCAATAAAAACTTCAAGTACATTGTCACTGACTACTCACACACTCACAGATTCCAATAAATCTTTTTTTTAGTTTGTGAAGTTTCAATAATTTTACTTTTTTTTTTATTTTGCTTAATATCCAAGTCAAAATGATGACGTCGGCACTATTCGAGACAAACCATATGTTAGTTTATCTCAATAACATAAATAAATCAGTGAACTTATTTTTCAGGTTCATAATGTGGAAAAATTTTCTATTTACACAAAAAATGTCTACAAACTCATGAGTAAAACATACAAATCAAATCATGAAGTAAACGTTTAAGCACTCCGATATCCTGCGTAAGACTGTATGCTTTTAATAGTTTTAAAAAATCATCAACATTGATAAATAACTACTTCGATAAGATAGTCGGTTTGAGTCCGACTGTCCCACTTCTTCGCTGATCGGTTGCTGTTGTGATTAGATAGAGCAGACGATAGTCGATACCAAACTGCAAACAACAGATTTATTACCTTTGTCACATATTGTTGGGAAATCTGTCGCTAAATCCACTGTTTAGGTAACAAACACATTTTTTAGTAGTCCTAGTAATAACAAGAACTAAGAAGTACACTCAAATCATTTTTTTTTTTGTAAAGTGTAAGTTACGATAGCAGACCGCTAGCCGATGCCACTTATTGCCAATGAAGTTATATTTAGCCCGATTTAGCCGTTCATTTCGGTGCAAGGAATTATGCACCAAATTAATCTTTACCTATATTGCATCACAAAAAATTTACTTGAGACTTCAAGTTTTTATATACATTTGCATGCACAGTAATAAATTCACAATACCTGCATCCTTCATTAATAAACAGTTAGAGATCTCGCGGAGTTAAATATATTTTAATGACCATGCTAATCGCCGGCATCATTTGAATGTCACGTGCAGGTTACAGCTTGATTACTCAGTACATGACACATGATGTGTACTTTGACTTTTGACCCAGAGTCCAGAGGCAGGTCAACATGAGTTAGAGATTCTGTCACGGCGTTAAGTACACCATAAACATTATGTCGTGACCTCAGAATATGTAGGCTTACTTGTACATAAAAAAAATCTGGCACAATCGAACATTTTCGACCTAAACGTTTCTCTTGTTGCTGTAAAACCCAGTGATGTATTGGTAAAATAAGAAGTAAGGGAACGCATAGTGGGAGCAAAAAAAAAGTCATATTTTCACCAAACTATTTTTTTTTTCCGGTCCTGAAAAAAGGTAAGGGAACGTCGTTCTCCCGCGGAAGCTACTAGATAATACCAAAAAAAAAAACATCCAGTACATAAAGAGACATCACATCACTGTTACTAATGTGTCATGTGAAGCAAGAGTGGTATGCCAACGAGGGGAGCTGCTTTGCACAACAAGAGGGATGAGTGTTAAGCTGTTACACCAGGTACGTTCAATACGTTTTATGGATTGCTTGCAGTTGGACCTTGGGTGCTTGTAGTCATACTTTGTGCATTGGATACTTGTGCCTATGATACTTGTACTCATACTTGTGCCTAATGTAATTGTACTCATACTTGTGCCTAATGTACTTGTACTCATACTTGTGCCTAATGTACTTGTACTCGTACTTGTGCCTAATGTACTTTTACTCATATTTGTGCCTAAAGTACTTGTACTCTTACCTTGGGTATTTTGTACTCATAATCTTACTGGCACAAAGCGTGTGCACTTATATTTCGGCCCGGGAGAAAGGGCTAGGCAAAGTAATATTTGGGAGCCTACAGTAATACAGACATATGATGAATGTATACTGCTGACCAGGAGTGACCACGACGCACGCGGTTAATGAGTGCCGCCTTCCGGTTAATTGTATATTTCAAAAAAGTACCGTGTCGTGCCAATGCCTCCTACAGTACAAGGCCAAATTCAGGTCAATCGTGACGTGGCGGTAGACGTCAATTGAAAAGGGACAACTCGCTCGCCTCGCCGTGTTATATTGTCTGCTACCAGCTGGCCTTGGTCTCTATGTTTCGTGTGTTATTTATAAAATAAAAGGATGTTAGGCTGTATAGCCTCAAGATAAAACGTGTTTATCATAATAATTAGTGCCGAATTAATTTTATGGCAAATGAATTTATTTGTTTTTTCATTATTTTAAAGCGTACTAAGTTTTTGTGCAGTGTAACTAATAAAAGTTGAAGATGGTTGTTTACAACAAACATGTGTGCAGATTTGTAGAAAAAACATCACTTTCTAAACAACACAATACACGTATAAGTAAAACAAAGTCAATACATTTTAGACATTATTGATAAGTTTATTCCGTTAAGATGTGTGCAGTTCAGTCCAACATCGTCAGTAAATCACATGAAAAAGAAATTGTTTTAAAAAAGTGTTTAGTGTATGGTCAATCAAAAGGAAATACAGGCATACAATTAATCTTTTGAAAATCATACTTGTAGTGAAAAAGCAGAATAGTTTTACGTGTATAAAACAGAGTTAGAAAAGAAACATTTTTGAATTCAGTTTAGTTTTTTTTTTTTGCAGGCTATATTACATAGGCCTTTGCCTAGTGATTGAGAAATACATTGTGTCACACAGTCCCAACAATTGGTCATTGCTTTGGTCATCTCTGAAAGGGAAATTCTGGAAACAACTCCCTGAAATTAAAACTTAAAAAAAAACTATAAATAATTTTTGCTTAGGTCAATCTATTAAAATTTAATTGATAAAAATAATCAAACGACAGAAAAAAATATGGCTCTTTGGGAGCCATTCAAACCTCAATGACCAGTTGCACGCTACTCTAAGAGCCACTGTTTAGCAACCCTTCTTATGGGTCTACAAACTTTTGAAAAAAAAAATGACTGCAAACATTAATTTATCTAAGTCTTATAGCTCTGATATTATTATGTGCAAGTTCTTTTTCATTACTTACTTCCCTTTATTGATTAAAAAAATGGTTATCAAAGATTCTTCACGAAATGAACTAAATTAAGACAAACATCGCCCATTTAGTTTTCAACACTCTTAGAGTTAGACTGTCCCGTAAACTTAGAAAAGAAGAATCCAACAACCAAATTAAAAAAAACAAACTAAGCTTATAAATGCCCAACTGCTTATTGTTCAACGTAGATGCCCAGCTGCCCCCCCCCGGGGGCATAGGAGGGGAAGTAAGTGGGGCGGGGGCGTGACAGAGATTATGTCTGTGACCCAGGTGGCGTTTCTAACAATACAAAACTGAGTGCGGCGGAGTTTGTCAGACTTAAAGATAGGGATTAGTTTGAATATTTATATCAGGGAATTTACGTACAACGGGGGTGGGAAGGGGGGGCACGGCAAAAGAATGTCAGGGCCACCGATCAATTAAACATGCTGCAATCACGTGACATTGTTACGTGCTGCAATCACGTGACATTGTTACGTGCTGCAATCACGTGACATTGTTTTGTGGATATGTTGAAAGACGCAAATCCCCCCCCCTTCCCACTCCATAGGAAAGCGTCCTATGGATAAGTCCACGATGGGACTAAAACGCTGCTTGAAATGTCCCACCCTCACACACACACACACATCCCTCCACACAAACACACGCACGCACGCACACAGTTTAAACTGCCCATAATCCCTCTAATTTCCTTCTATAGCACTCAGTCGCGTTCAGCGAGAATGGAACGATCACTTCATTTAATAGCCGTGCGTACAGGGTGATACGTTAAAGTGGTGCCCCGTACTGTCTCCATGTACACTGCACCCCAAAAACATCTCCACCAGAAAGAAATGATGTGGGGAAGATTTACAAAGAAGGTAATCATAAGAATCCTGGTGTAAACAGGACAGAGACCTGTTTTAAATTCAGAGACCTATATGGGTTTGAAATAATTAGACTCCGTTGCCGTATATTTTACACATCTTTAAAGTCTAGCATTGCCATTTTTAACTGTTGTTGTAGCTGTTGTTGTAGCTGTTGATGTAATTATTGACGTAACTATTGTTGTTATTACTGTCAATGTAACAATTGTTGTAGCTGTTGTTGTAGCTGTTGATGTAATTGTGGACGTAACTCTTGTTGTTATTACTGTCAATATAACAATTGTTGTAGCTGTTTTTGTAGCTGTTGATGTAATTGTTGACGTAACTATTGTTATAACTGTTGTTGTAACTGTCGATGTAGCTATTGTTGTAACTGTTGTTGTATCTGTCGATGTAACTATTGTTGTAACTTTGTAACTGTCGATATTAGGGATGTGACGGAGCTGATGAAAATTCGCATCCGTCGGATTCGGATTTGGCAAATATAAATCCGTTGGATTCGAA